>JAJIBD010026263.1:12500-31779 GCA_021461705.1 Cryptotis parvus
TAGACCGAGTTTCTTTTTTTTTTTGGGAGGGTGGTCACACCCGGCAATGCTTAGTGGTTACCTCTGGCTCTGCACTCAGGAATTATTCCTGGTGGTGCTCAGAGGACCATATGGGATGCCGGGGATCGAACCCGGGTTGTCAGCATGCAAGGCAAACGCACTACCTGCTGGTCAATGGCTCAGGTCCTAGATCAAGTTTTGTTTATTTTTGCTTTTGTCATCTTTGCCAATGGAGCCAAATCACTCCAGACAGCTCCGAGGCCCACATCCTGGAGCGCAGAGAGGGACAATTTGGAGACAACCAGGAACCTGGCTTGCATATCTTTGTGATTTGGTAGAAAATCACAGAAAACCCTGACAGACATGGGGATTGTGTGCAAATGTCACACCTCCACTGGACATTGATTTTTTGTTTTCTTATCAGAGTTATAAAGGAATAAAGTCAAATGCAGTGGTGTTGGAACCCAGACACCGGTTTTACCTTTACGGATGTGACTAGTCACTGAAAGTTTACTTCCGATTCACATTAGCTCTGTGAGTGCAGATAGCAGTTTAATTCACTTTCATTCACATTTTGCCCAATCTCGTTTCTAGCACATTTAGTGCTTCATTAGGTGAGTTGAAGGACTACTGTTCCATTACCCGCACAGCTTCTGTTCTCTGCTCTGGTCAAACACTGTTGAACCATTCAAAAAAAAAAAAAAAAAAACACAAAAACTCCTTACCTTTGTCATGGATTTCTCCATGGTTCAGACTCAGCCTGAGGGAAAAGACCAGGCAATCAGTTAGGCTCACACTGTCTGGCTTCCAGGAAAAGAAAAGCTGAGATCTCAATTTTAATGGTTCCTGTCCTAAACAGAACTTTATATAAACCAAATTCTTGCTAAAGGGGCTTTCGGTCCAAATAAGACAACAAGGCAATGCAGTTAGCAAATAATCCACCTTGAACTGGGTCCAAGGAACTTGCTCCCCCTCCAGCTTGTTTACCCCTAGTGTTGTTTCTTGGGCACCGTGTACTAAGAGAATTCTCAAGAAGGTTTTCTTGGAAAGTGGTAAAGATTTCCTAGTAGAGAATCATGCAACGAAGAAACAAATTAAAGGAAGTAAAGGGATAAAATGCTATGTCATGAGATTTATTCCCACCTGCCATTTAAAAATGTTTTTGAGGTTAAAGCCCAGATCTAACACACGCCAAAGGCAGGCGCTTTCTCTGCCACACGGGCATGGAGGCATAAACAGCGATGCCAGGATCTGATCAAACTGTAAGGGGCAGTAGAGGCATGGCTGGGTTTGCCGCAGAGGTGAGACTGTAGCAGGTGATGGGACCCCCACGAGTTTGTGGCGGCAGAGGAAAGGCTGCGGTGGGTGAATTGCCATAGCTGGTGCGCCGGGAGAAGCCATATCTGGCACGTCATACATTCCACGGCTGTGGTGTAGATAAAGAGGTCTGGCTCGACTGGGTGATAGAGCCATGGTACACATGCAAGGCAGGAACTTGACCAACCCTGGTTGCAATGAAATTTGCTTCTATATTGAAAAACACCTATATAAAGCATTTTTACTGATTGTCTGGGCAGAGTTGAGTTGTGATGAGCTAGAAAGACTCGCCCACCTACTCTGTTGTTCTTAGGAGCAAGGAGCTTCAGACGGAGGGGCTGGAGCTATATCGCCCACCTGCTCTGTTGTTCTTAGGAGCAAGGAGCTTCAGACGGAGGGGCTGGAGCTATATCGCCCACCTGCTCTGTTGTTCTTAGGAGCAAGGAGCTTCAGATGGAGGGGTTGGAGCTATAGTACAGGGGTTAGGGGTTTCACTTGCATGTAGCCGACCCAGGTTTGATTCCCGGCATTCCATATGGTCACCCTGTCACTACCAGGAATAATTCCTGAATGCATAGCTAGGAGCCACTCCTGAGCATTACCAGGTGTAACCCCCCACCCCATTCCCCAAAAGAGGAAGAAAAAAGATCTGGACATGCTTGGCTCTGTGTCTTCTGTCCGTCTCTCCAACAAAATCCCCAATGTGTACAGCAATGAAGACGATGACTGCAATTTTACATATCTTTGCAGATGATTTCTTCTCAGGTTGATTTCTTTCTTTTTTTTTTTTTTGCTTTTTTGGGTCACACCCGGCAATGCTCAGGGGTTTCTCCTGGCTCTGCACTCAGGAATTACTCCTGGTGGTGCCCAGGGGACCATATGGGATGCCGGGATTGAACCCGGGCGGCATGAGCCGGTCGCGTGCAAGGCAAACGCCCTACCCGCTGGGCTATCGCTCCGGCCCCTCAGGTTGATTTCTTGTCTGTCTAGAGTGACAATCAGGGAGCAGATACGAGTGTGGGTCCTTTTTTCCCTTCTAAGTGTGTTGCCTTTGTAAAAATCACTGGGTCCTGCTGGGTCAAATGGGAGCTCAATATCAAGTTTTTGGAGGAAAAGTCCATATTATTTTCTGAAACAGCTGGACCAGTCAACATTCCAAACAACAGTGAATGGGAGTCCCATTCTCCCTACATCCACACCAGCACTGGTTGTTCTTGCTCATTTGGATGTGTGCCAGCCTTTGTGGTGTGAGATCTCATTATTGTTCGGATTTGCATCTCCCTGATGATTAATGATGAAGAGCACTTTTTCATATGCCTTTTGGCCATTCAAACTTCTTCTTTGAGGAAGTTTCTGTTCATGTTTTTAGGGCAAGGCACAATGTGTAAGAGGAGAGAGGGGGGGAAGTGCTTGCTATAGAGGCAGGCTGGGGATGGGGAGGGAATCTGGGAGTTTGGTGGCGAGAAATGTGCACTGGTGAAGGGACAGGTGCTGGAGCACTGTATGACTGAAACCCAGTCATGAACATGTTTGTAATTGTATATCTCATGGTGGTAAAATAAAATATTTTTTTCTCTTTTTTATTGAAACACCAAGATTTACAAAGTAAAAAGGTTTTCATAATACTGTTGATAAAGCAATTCATACTTCAACACCACTCCCACCACCTGTGTGTTCCCACCACAAAGACCCTCATTTCCCACCCACCTCATCTCCATGCCTGCTCCCTCAGCTGGCACTAATTACATTGACTAAGCACATACATGGAAATGTTATTGATGAGTCCATTTTCTTCCCTATTGTTGGTTATGGGAGAATCTGGTCAAATTCTGTTCTTGAATTTACTTTCTGAGTTTCTAGAACGTGGTTGGTTTCCATTAGTTTGATGTACTAGTTTTGATGCAAAGTGGCCACGCAGCACGGGGATAGCCAGATGGCAGCTCTCCCCCGTGTGTCTGAGTCTCTGCATCATGGCCAACAGCCTGAAGAAACTTCCAGGTATGTGAAGGCTAATGTTGAAAAGATCTGACATGGATAGAGGAAACCCTTCTGGAAGCTGTTTCACTAATTCACTTATTTTAACTTTTTTCTTTATTTGGGGGGGAGGACTTCCAAGTAGTGCTGGGTGGGGGAATCACTCTGGGTGGTAATCAGCCAATTATCTACCTCCTTCCTTTGGAGGAGGAGGAATTTGGACCAATCCTGGGGCTCTTTCCAGGTTTCTGCAATGAAGGATGCTTAATGGGGTAGAAATTTTCTTTTGTTTTTTATGGTTTATTATTATTATTATTATTATTATTATTATTATTATTATTATTATTATTATTATTATTTGGGGGCCACACACCCAGCCATAATCAGGGGTTGTGCCTTGCTCTGTGCTCAGAAACTACTCCTGGAAGTTTCAGTGGTCTCCAGGGTTCCACCCAGCAGTGCAGCGGGTCCCCTCGATGGAGGGGGGGTCGTGTACTGTCGAGGTCTGACCCTATGCAGACAGGCAGGCACCCCTGACCCTTGAGCTATCCCCCGTCCCTGGAAGGCATCTCACCAGGCAAAAAAAATGAAAACTCTTCTATACTCCCATTTCCCACCCACCAAACTCTTGGAGGACATTTTTTTTTTTTTTTTTTTTTTTTTTTTTTGGTCACACCCAGCAATGCTCAGGAGTTTCTCCTGGCTCTGCACTCAGGAATAACTCCTGGCGGTGCTCGGGGGACCATATGGGATGCCGAAATCGAACCCGGGCTGGCATGGGCCAGCCAGCGCAAGGCAAACGCCCTACCTGCTGGGCTATCTCTCTGGCCCCCTTGGAGGACATTTTAAGTGGACCCCATCTGCAATTAGGACTGAATGGCCCCCATCACTTTCTTTGTTGAGATATTTTCTAGAATTTTGCTGACATGATGGTTTGAGGCGGGTTTTCTAGTTTAGGTCTTGTCCTTTACCTTTTTTGTTAGGCGGAGAGTGGGGACAATTTCTACCCCATTAAACATCCTCCATTGCAGAAACCTGGAGAGAGCCTCCAGGGCTGGTCCTACTTCCTCCTCCTCCAAAGGCAGAGCTGGTGGGCTGGTGGCTGTGGGTGTTTTTTGAAAGTGCTCACCTAGAGCGGATGAGTTGGAATTTAAAATGGGCTCAGAGCCAACATGCACTTCAGCTTTTGGAAATTGTATAGGCAATTCACTTGAATCAGATATATATAGAGTGTGTGTGTGTGTGTGTGTGTGTGTGTGTGTGTGTGTGTGTGTGTGTGTGTGTGTGTGTGGCGGGGGCTGGGCTGGGGGTTAATGGGAGATATAAAACAAAACCTGACAGAGGTGTTGGCCGAAGCCATGCTCTCTGCCAAAAGTTGAATTTACCAAGTAGAAATTACAGTCAGGACAGAGACAAAAGGTTCATGGCCCATCCCCCCCCCCCCCCAAGCCCCCCACCAAGAACCCAGAAATACATAGATTTGGAATTAAATTATGCTTGCTGGGAAGGTAGTTCGGGGAGGTTATAATTTTGCAATCTCTCAGAAACCCCCAGCTGCCTGCCCCTGCTGCGAGCCAAAGCTCCGTTTGCTCCCAGCATCAGCCACAGGACTGAGACCCCATAGTGAAAGTCAGAGTAAGTGGATTTGGCCTGCCAGGCGCCTGGTCCCCAGGGCTGCTTTTAACCCTGGGAAAGTGGAAATCATGGCATTAAGACCCCTTCATTGGCCTCCGCTATGTGGTCCAGTGTGAGCCCCGCCCCGCCACGGTGAGTTCAAGGGTCAAGAGGGGAAGCCCCCATCCATCTTCCTCCATCTTTCAGGCGCTGAGATCCTGCCCACATCCAGCGGGTGCCAGTGGTGTGGAATGTGTCTTAGGGTCTGGTGGGGTCTTCACTACCATGGACAGTGTCCCTGTGTGTTGTGGACAGGAGCCTTGAGAAGTCTGACAGCTCTCTCCTGATTGTTCACCCCTGTCCTCTGCTCTATCCACTGCCAAGGCCATGCAGGACAATGCCAATATCGTGGGGACTCACGACAACAGTTCATGCAGTCACTGCCACCCAGAAGACCATGGGAAGAGCTGTGCTGGGATGTCCATCGGGTGTCCCCAAGCCTCATCTCAGCAGCCATTGGTGCTGCCCAGGCTCTGGGCAAGGCCCTCCTGGAGCGGAACAGGTTGCTGGCCAGTGAGGCCTCCCTGTATCCCGACTCTCAGATCCGACCAGCCAAGTGGAAGAAACTGCCAAGTCTGATGACATCAGGGAAGGGGTGAAGCCACCCCCTCAGGGCCCCTTAAGGACATCCTGTGCCACACCGAGGACCAGGGTGTTGCCTGCAACCTTGGCAGAGACGCCTGTTCCCCCATCTGCCAGGTGGCTGTGCCCTCAAGGACATCTGTTAAGCTTGTTTAGTTTCCGGGTGTGACAATGCATTTGGCTACAGCAAGAGGATAGGGGGCCTCCAAGGAGTAGGCACCCCTGTGGGGCATGGGAGGAAGAGAGCCCTCAGCTTCCGGGAGTCCTGCCCCAAGCCCCCAGACATAGTCTCCTGACTGCCACTTTCTCTCTCAGGACCCCTTAAGCAGGACTAGACTAGGGAGGCCTACCCTGTAGTGAACCATAAGTGGAGTCCACTGACTCCACGAAACAAAAAGAAAAAAACACCATTTTAGGACACACATACGGTAACCACTCCCAGCAGTGATAAAAGGACATAAAAACAGCCTCACTGAGTGTCTCCTGACGCTTTTCCTTCAGCTAGAATGACTGTCCAGGGCTTCTTCAAAGTTCTCTGATCCAAGGAGATTGTGATGGAGCAAAAGGCAGAACGCGGGACTTCAGTGGTTCTGGTTAAATGGCTTTGACTTAATTTCACACAAGCACGAGTTGGGGGGAGCATTTTGGCAGGGCTCCTCCTCGTTCTTGTTGGGGTCCTGGCCCTCCAGCTCGGTGACCTCTGAGATGAAGCCCTCTCTGTCCATGCTATCCGTAACACTGCTGTCGCAGGTGTGTTGAAAGACATTCAAGGAAGTCAGTGGCGTGAGTGGATGTGGGGCCCGCAGGAAAGGCACCCTGAGGCCCTTCACATCCATGGCTGCTTCTCTGGGTCAGGCCAGAGAGGGGCCAAGGGCCACTTAGGCCTTCTGGCAGACAGATTCAAGAAGGTTTGGTGCCTCCCCATTGGTGGGCTTTGAAGCTGCTTCTAGTGTTTCAGTATTCTGTAGAAGGTTGCTGGAGCATCCATGCACAGCCACCTTTTGTTCTCATTTGATTATCACTTCAGGGCCAGTTCCTAGAAATTCAAGTCCAGGGCCAAAGAGCATGCCCACGTTCTGATCCAGATACTGCCCAATTGCCGGAAGCGGAATGGATCTTCTCTATCTCTGCAAATCTGCTCTGTTGAAAACAGTTTATTATTGGAGCTAGAGAGAAGACAAGTGCAGGTCAGGCACTTGGCTTGCATGCAGCCAACCCACGTTCAATCCTTGGCACCCCTGTGGCCCCTAACTCCCCTTTTTCGCCTCGGAGTGATCCCAGAGCACAAAGCCAGGAATCAACCCTGACTAAAAGCTGGGTTTGGCCCAAAATCTGAAAAAAAATGGGGAGAGGAGATGAACAGATCTTTTCTAAAGAGGACACATAAAAAAGAGTTCAAGGAGCTGGAGCGATAGCCCAGCGGGTAAGGCGCTTGCCTTGCATGCGGCCGGCCCATGCCGGCCCGGGTTCGATCCTCAGCATCTCATATGGTCCCTGAGCACCGCCAGGAGTAGTTCCTGAGTGCAGAGCCAGGAGTAACCCCTGAGCGCCGCTGGGTGTGACCCAAAAAGCAAAAAAAGATTTCATGGTCCCTTATTGACAGGGAAATGCAAACCAAAATGACAATATCTCACACCAGTAAAGACAATTTGAACCCAAAAGACTGGAAATAACCAGTGCTGGCAGAGATGTGGAGAAAAAAAAAAAGGAATCTTCATTCACTGCCAGTGGGAATGTAGCCTGATTCTGCCCTTTTTGGAAAACAGTATGGAAACTTCTCAAGAAATAAAGACTTGAGCTTCCGTATGACCCAGTGATTCCAATCAAGAATTTTTATTGATTGAACTTGCTTAGAGAGGTCTGAGGGGGAGAAAATGAGAAGAAACTACATGCTTAAGAGAGAACACGGGCTTCTCCAGAGTGGAAGAAACAAGCAAAGACATGTAGGAACCAGCAAGCGAGGCACAGGTTTACGGAAGAACATGGCTTGAAAAGCAAACCAACTGTTGCTGTTTTGATGGTTGTTATTGTTAGGGTGGATGTGAGCAGGGGGACATCTTTAAGATGATCCAACCGGTCAATTTACAGCTTGCTTACACAGGGGTAGCCTGTTAGATCCCAGGGCGGTTAAGGGTGGGGATAAGGAAGACAGAAAGGCAGAAACTACAGGTAGGCAGCACTCGCTCTCACACACGCACACAGAGCAAATGGCAACAACGACAAGCTTTGCGTGCTGGATGATGACAGGAAGATGATGAAAGAAGGAAGCAGGATGATAGGCCGCAGGCCAGCAACCGGAAACAACTGGTCACTAATTATGATGGAGATCAGCAAGCTGTAAGGAGAAAGGGCAAGAAGGCTGGGTGGGGAGCAGGGAGCACCACTGGGGTGTTGGAGCAGGACCAACCTGGTCCCTGTTTCTGGGGCTGCTACAGTCACAACAGCCCTGGCTGCTGTAACATGGGCGGTCTATGTGCTGGTCTTACACACTGGCCACAGGACCCAGAAGTTAGCCAGGACCATTGCAACACTCGTGGTGTGGGGATTATCCTGGGTCTGGAGCCAGGCGATGTGGCTCAAGGGTGGTCTTGTCATTTAGAAGTTCTCTGCTTTGCAAGTTAGGGGACATCAGTGAAGTTCCTTTGTTTCATGGATACATTGTGGGAAATGAAAGGTGTCGAGTTCATAGGATGCCACAGGAGATTTCATGCCAGTTAAGTCCTAAAATGACGTTGGATCCATCCAACAAGTGTCTACCATCATCCACATTCTAGAAGAGGGTCACTGTCATTTTTGGATCAAACCACATACCCCCACACCTGTTGGCTTCAGTGGGACTTTGAGTGGACACGAAACGCTTTGTGATTAGGAAGAAACCTGCTTCCTACATGATCGTGGAGGTTAGTAGCATCTTTATGTTGGGAAATCAAAACATGGCACCACATAGAGTTTATAAAAAGAAAGTGGAAAAATTAGCACCCAGATATGACTAAGAAAAGATTCTATGAGCCAGAGTGATAGCACCGCAGGTATGGTGATTGCCTTGCATGTGAGTCAGCCTGAGTTCGATCCCCTGGCACCCTATTTGCTACCCTGAGAACTACCAGGCTTGATCTCTGAGTTTTGAGTCAGGGGGTAAGTCCTGAGCACAGCCAGGCATCGCTCCCAAACAAAACAAAAAGAAAAAAACAAAGGAAGAAAAAAAAAAAGATAAAATTCCTAAAAGGGATCTGGGAAAAGACCATCTGCTTCTATTTCTTTTTTCTGGACTGCAAATTTGGTAAGGTTAAAGGTGCCAGATGCCTTTGGATAAATCTGTTGGGTTGAATTGCCCAGCACTGTTGTTTTTACATTCTAACCTGGTAAGAACATTGGGTTAAGGATCCTCACTATTTTCTTGCTCAGAGCAGTCGTCTCCACAATACCAAGAATTCCCACTTCGGTAGATAATGACAAGGAATATGACAGCCTGTCAGTACACAAGCAAATCATTTGATGGCAATGACTGATTTAATCAAAACATTCTGGTTCTCCTTCCTGTGAACCCATGCAAGGAATGAACCAATCCAATTGGAAAAAAATATTTGTTCTATCTTTGCCACATTTATTTACTCTTGGAGATTGTTTAACTTGATCAGGCAGAGGAGTTGGAAACAAAAAAAATGCTCGAGGCCCTGAATAGCCTTCTCTGTCTCCAGCACCAGGAGGGCATGGACAGGGGGTGTTTCCACAGCCCCCTTTCCTGAGCAGCTATTGAAACCCTTTTGCCCTCTTCTTTGGATAAAGGGGGAGTTTATTTATTTATTTTTTTTTCAAAGTCACTTCTAAATCAATCTTTTTTTTTTATTCTTTATTATACCACCGTGAGACATACAATTACAAAGGTGCAATTGGTTCTTGGTAATACAGTATTCCAGCACCCATTAAAGGGGAGTTTAAATTTAAATTGTCTGTGCACCAAGTTTTGGGGGTGGGGATGCAGAATGCTGATTAGAAAGAGTCCATTATTGAACAACCTTGACGAGACATGTACATTATTTTAAAGTATGAAATGCTTATTCAAACTTTTTTTTTCTTTTTGGGTCACACCTGGAGATGCTCAGGGGTTACTCCTGGTTCTGCACTCAGGAATTACTACTGACTGTGCTTGGGGATCTTATGGGATGCCGGGATTGAACCTGGATCAGCTGCGCGCAAGGCAAACACCGTCCCTGCTATACTATCACTCCAGTCCCTCCAGATTTCATCTGAGCAAGGACTGGTGTTAAAAACAAGCCAGAGAAAGCATGGGCAGATTCTCCCCTGGGATGGAAATCAAAGAAGGGGGTTTCGGTTTGGTTCCTGATAACAGAGCCAGGATGTAGTTGCTTTGTGGGTGCGCTAGAGGGAGGCTTGGAAGGTGTGAGAGAAGCATGGTGAGGAGATGTTAGGCAGAGGAGGGTCACAGCCTCAGACTTACCCCACATGGAGTTCTGGAGAACGGTTGGTTTGGTTTTTGGTTTCAGTTTTTAGGTTACATCCTGTGATGCTCAGGGGATACACTAGCTCTGTGCTCAGGGGTTATCCCTGGCAGTGCTGTGGGGTGACCATATGTAGTGGAATGGCGTGAGGGTGAGGGAGAGAGCCACGGTTGCAGCGGCCACAAACACATTCTAGGCAAACCATGAATCCTTAAACTGTCTGGACCCAGTGAAGGAATATCTGTTTGTTTCTTATGTCTGGTTTCCTGCTCTGTATACTGGGATCTTCCCTGTTCTGTGGGGCAAGTGGGAATGGAGATTACCTGCAGAGCTTTTAGCCCAGACCTAAGCCCACCTCCATGGCCAAGAAACACCCAGCAGTGAGACAAACAGGCAGGACAATGATGGGTGTCCCTGCCTCTGCTACAGCGTCTGTATCTCAAGGCTGTGTCCTCTTTCTGTGCAAATCCCCTCTAGTCTATCACCTCAATTTGGAGAAAGAGTACTTTTTAATGAATTATAATGATATAATTCATATTAATGACCAACTCTGAGGAGTACAGGGGAAGGGCAAGGTGTTGGCCTTGGAGGTCCCTGCCAGCTCGCATCAAAAGCCAGAGCCAGGGCCAGAGCCGATAGCCCAGCGGGTAGGGCGTTTGCCTTGCACAAGGCCGGCCCATGCTGGCCCGGGTTCGATCCCCGGCATCCCATATGGTCCCCCGAGCACCGCCAGGAGTGATTCCTGAGTGCAGAGCCAGGAGAAACCCCTGAGCATTGCCGGGTGTGACCCAAAAAGCAAAAAAAAAAAAAAAAAAAAGCCAGAGCCAGAGAAGCTGGAGGGTTGCGTGAATAAAGGCCAAGTCAGTTTCTGCATCTTGACCCTGGGGAGGGAACTGGAGTAAGGGGGTGAGGGGCAGACCAGAGCACCCTCCCCCCACTTTTCCTGGGGATTGTCTATGAAGAACACAGTCACATCTGTAAGGAGAGGAGAGCAATAACTATGTTGAACCAGAAAAAGACCCATGCCATGCTGGGGATTGAAAGAACCCAGGTCCTACTGCTCCTCTCTTGGCACCCGTGAATGGGGACGTGCCTCTTTTCCTTTCACATCTACATAATGTCCGGAGGCGGAACCTTCCAGCATGACCCACAAACAGGGCCAGCTCATACCACGGGCTTGACTGCAGTCAGAACGTTTAGGGACCTGGGCGGCTAGGGAGGCAGGCATGGGGTGGGGGTGGGTGGGAAATGAGAATCTTGGGTGGTAGAAGAGTACTGGTGGTGGGATTGGTGTTGAACAACGAACGTTTCTAACAACTCTATTGTGAAAAGCTTTGTAAATCACGGTGTTTAAATAAAGTAAAAAAAAATTAAAAAATATAAAGGACTCCAATGACCAGGACGAGAACATCACAGTGGTAAGAGCTAACCATTACGCACTACAGGAAATAAATGTGTTCGTTTGGTTTAAAACAAACAAAAAGTGGGGCTGGAGCGATAGCCCAGCGGATAGGGCGCTTGTCTTGCACGCGGCCAGCCCATGCAGGCACGGGTTCGATCCCGGCATCCCATATGGTCCCCGAGCACCGCCAGGAGTAATTCCTGAGTGCAGAGCAGTTGCAGGACTCCTAAGGGCCGCTGCATCTGCTCTGGATTGCCTCCCGAAAATCACCCGTAGATAAGGGGGTAGTCTAAATGTGGCAGTTTATCTGACCATGTATGCTGTACTAACTGGTATAAATATTCTCCCATGCTATCACAATCATCGTGGGACTAGCTAGATCTTACCAGCATATTAGCCTGGCCACGTAGGACACGTAAGTAATTAGACCAGAGAGAAATGCTGTTTGCTTCCAAACAAACAAGCATGGCTCCCTGATAAAATATAAAACTACAATGAAGTAGAGGAGACTTGTGAAGGCTTGGAGAAATATTTAACTGGCATTGGTGTTGATCTTTGGTACAGTGACATGCCATCTCAGAAACCCCCTTCTCTACATTTCAAAGGCATTCCCTGCTCAAAACATTAGCACAGTAAAGGCCCTAGGTGAGATGCAGGGAGGGATTACCAGAGGGCATTGGACCCTCCCTGCTTTCCATAACAATGGGAGGAAGGTCTGAGTTGCCGGGGGCGTAATAAACTAGCCGGTTCCTGCTCTCCCGGGTTTCTTCCCGGTGGGATCTCGCCTTGTGAGCGTTTATTCCCCTTGGAAGTTTTACACGTGGTGGTCGCCATCTTGGCCTACACATGGCTGGGGTTCTAGCCTGGAATCCTAAGCATCGGGTTTTTCCTTTTTGCTGATTTGTATGCCTGAACCTGTGATAAGTAAAGCCTTTTAAAATTGTATCGGATTCCTGAGTGTTCATCCATTCCTCGCCGGCTCGGAGGTAGAAGGGAACTCGCTTCCCGGCACTGTCGGGACCCGGCGGAGCGCCCGACACAGAGCCAGGAGTAACCCCTGAGCATTGCCAGGTGTGACCCAAAAAAGCATTTATTTCTCTGGAATGGGAATTTTTTTTTCAATCTGGCCCAGGTATGCTGAACCAGAGACTTACAGACATGGGGCAGAGCTGCTACTTGCTCTCCCTGTGCCCAGCTGCTCACGAGGTGCCCGGGAGGGATGGCGGGTTCTAGCCCTGGCCCGCCACCCCAGCAGAGCCGCACAGCGAGCCAAATGACCCCCTCCCCCACTCCATCGGGCCGCCATTTTCCACATCCTGACTTCCCTCTCGTCAGAACTCCACCCAGCGACAGCCTATCACAGTCCGTCTCGTGCAGCCGCAAGCTGCCGCTCGGTTCATCTATAAATGCTATATTTAGAGGTGACTAGAAGGGTATTCCACCCGCACAACAAGCCTGGCAAGCTGCTCGTGTCGTATTTGATATGCCAAATACCAGTAACAATTATATTAGGTCATTCCCGTGACCTAATATAATGGTTTGAGGCTCTTTATGTTCCTGGAGCGAATAGAGCCCTTGGGCTCTACTAGCATGAGACAGGACATATGGAGATATTACTGGTGCCCGCTCTAGCAAATAGATGATCAACGGGAGGATAGTGATAGTGACCCAAAAAAGCAAAAAACAAACAAACAAACAAAAAGTTTAGGGACCCACTGACGGTGCAGGGGCGTGAGCACTTTCCTGGATCCCGCCATCCCCTGTTCAAACCCCAGCACCACATAGGGTCACGGAGCACCGCCAGGGGTCACTCCCTGGGCACAAAGTTATACCCCCAACTCGCTGTGAATTTGGCCCAAAGAAGCCCCCTCCCCAAATAAAATAAAATAGGGCTATTACTGTGCTGTTCTTGCTTGCTTGCTCCTGCTTGTTCTTCCCAGGGGCAAGAACTCAGGGTTCCCAGCCCTAGGTGCAGGGAAATGGGGGGAGTGAGTGATGGAAGACCGAGTTGTAAACGGGGTGTGGGGTGTATTAGGGCCCCAGTTCGCAGGGGAGAAAACCCTGCAGGGCTTATGGCTGTGCCGTGGTGCTAACCCGTGCTCAGGGCGGTACCACTGAAGGAATGGGGCGGAGCACCTTTTTTCTCCACATGGGCCGCCCCACTTTCACCGTATAGCACACAGGCAGAGGCGCTACAAGGCGAGGTGAGGCTGGGGTTGGACTCATTTTAGCGGGAGCTCTAGGAACCAGGAGGGAGCTCTCAGCCGGGTCCCAGGGAGGTCCCCTGGGAATAAAGTGAGTGAGAAGCGAACTCTCGGGAGCATTTCTGGGGAGCAGGGGTCTGTTTGGATTGAATGGACGCGATTTTGCATCCCAGATTTCCCACTCTGGGTGCTGGCGCTAACGGGAGCAGGGGGTGCCCATTGTCCGGGAGAGTTTTGCAGTTTTTTTTTTCTTTTTTGGGTCACACCTGGCTTTACACTCAGGAATTACACCTGGCGGTGTTCAGGGGACCTCCGGGGATGCCAGGGATATAACCTGGTCAGCCGCATGCAAAGCAAACGCCCCCCTCCTCGCAGGCGCCGCTCTGGCCCCGAAGTTTTGCAATTCTGCCCTCGACTCTCTGCCAGCTATGTACAGCTTCCACCCTTCCCACTGGCCCCACGAACGCACTGGGAATGTTTCTCCAAAAGGCCTCGCCCAGGAAGCAGCAAGCACTCAGTGAACAGCTGCTGATCCAGATTCACGAGACCTTGACGTGGAGTGAGCTTCGTGCCTGTAAAGTATGAGAGCCGGATCCTAACCACTAGACCACCAGGGAGTGCCTGTAAAGGATGAAAGGAAGAGGCCGACCTTGGAGTGTGGTCTAAGGGTGTTAGTGCAACAAGACACCAAGAAGGACGCCTGGCATATGTTCAATGCTTTAGTATTATTATTGCTGATAACTGTATTACTGATACTACCCTGCTCTGGTGATGAAGACAACTGTAGACTTTGATCTTATGGGATTTCTGAGCAAATGGGGGAAACCAGCAGTTCTAATAGAGGCAGGTGTTCATGGATCCAGAAATAGAACTGCTGTGGAAATATCCAGGTGGGGCCCCTGTGCTATTGTGTTACTGAGGTTTACTTGGGTCCTGCAGTGGTTAGGAGGTTCCTAGGTAAGGAAGAGAGAGAGTGGGGTGGGGGTGGGGAGGAGAATGTCCCAGGTGATGATTGCTCCAAGCAGCTCCCAGTGAGAAGCTCAGAGCAGGGCCAGAGCAGAGCTTTTGCCTTGCACTGTGAAGAAGGACTTGGGTTTGCCTCTCGAGCACTGATCACAAAAAACAAAAGAACAGCTCAGTGAAGAAGAGCAGCCACGGGAGTTTGAATTTGATACTAATCAGAGAAGACATGGATAGTACCTTTTTTTTGGGGGTGTGCCACAGTGATGCTTAGGGGTTATTCGTGACTGTACACTCAGGAATTACTAAAGGTGCTTGGGGCAGGCCCTGTGGAATGTCAAAAATCAAACCTGGTTGGCCACATGCAAGGCAAGTGCCTGACCCACCGTGCTATTTCTCTGTCCCCACAGCTCATGCCATGGATAGATCCAGTTAAGTTAGATTTACTCCCAGCTCAGTGCTTGCGTGGTGCTGGAGTTGATCACGTGATTCCAAGGGTTGAACCTGGGGTTCCTGTGTACTGGCTTGCTGAGCTTCCCCCCGCGCCTTCCAGCCTTTCCTCCCAGGTTCTTTGGGGTTAACAACATCCCCAACCTAGAAAGAAATGTGAAACTTTAGTGTAATTCAAAGTTACTTCTCTCTCACCCATCATAGTCAACCAGAGCCAAAGACCCATTGAGTAGATTCTGTTGCTTCTTATTTGCCCAAAGGGCAGGCTTTATTAACTAAGTGTTGAAACTTTCAAAGAGCTTGTCTATCTCACTTTGCCCTAAGCCAGCTTTCCTTTAAAAATAGATATATGCTTATATACAATGGAATGTCTAGTGATATATATATATATATATATGTATCACTAGACATCCTGTTGATCATCGATTTCCTCAAGCGGGCGCCAGTAACATTTCCATTTGACCCTATCACGTGCCAGTGTAGCCCAATGGCATCTGCTTGCTTCAGGAATACGAAAAGCCTCAAACCGTTCATTCAGGGTCTTGATGAAGAAGTCTGACCATCTTGTAGGTGGGCGGCCACATGATCTCTTTGACGTCCCATGGGATCCAGTCAGTAATGGCTCTAGTCCAGCGGTTGTCTCCAAATTGCATTACATGTCCAGCCCATCTGATTTTCCATGTCTCTCTCTCTCTCTCTCTCTCTCTATATATATATATATATATATATATATATATATATATATATCACTATCTTCCCGTTAATCATCTATTTGCTAGAGTGGACACCAGTAATATCTCCATATGTCCTGTCTCATGCTAGTAGAACCCAAAGGCATCCGCTTGCTCCAGGAACATAAAGAGCCTCAAGCAATCATATTAGGTCATGGGAATGACCTAATATAAATGTTACTGGTATTTGGCATATCAAATACTACACGAGCAGCTTGCCAGGCTTGCTGTGCGGGTGGCATACTGTTGTAGTCACCTCTAAATAAAGCATTTATTGATGAACCGTGAGGCTTATAGCGGCTGTGTGAGTTGGGCTATGATAGTCTGGTCTGCTGGGTGGAGTTGTGATGAGAGGGAAGTCCGGATGTGGAAAATGGTGGGCCCCATGGAGTAGGGGAGGGTGGTCTGGCTTGTTGTGAGGCTCTTCTGGGGTGGCAGGCCAGGGCTAGAACCCGCCATGCCTCCCCGGTGCCTCACGAGCAGCTGGGCACAGGGAGAGCAAGTAGCAGCTCTGCCCCATGTCTGAGAATCTCTGGTTCAGCATACCTGGGCTGGATTGAAAAAAAACTGCTGCAGGGTAGCTGTTGATGATCCGGGCTGTGATAGTCTGGTCTGCTGGGTGGAGTTGTGACGAGAGGGAAGTCAGGATGTGGAAAATGGCAGGCCCCATGGAATAGGGGAGGGTGGTTTGGCTTGTTGTGAGGCTCTGCTGGGGTGGCAGCAGATTTTATATATATGTGTATATATATATATATATATATGTATATATACATATATATAATCACTGCCTATATATATATGTATATATATTATCACTGTATCACTGTCTTCCCGTATATCATCGATTTTCTCAAGCAGGCACCAGCACCAGTAACATCTCAATATGTCCTGTCACATGCGAGATAGCCCAAGGGCATCATCCCACTCCAGGAACATAAAAGAGCCTCAAACCATTCCATCAGGTCATGGGAATGAGGTCTACAATTGTTACTGATATTTGGCATGTCAAATACGACACGGGTAGCCTGCCAGGCTCTGCCATGATGGTGGATACTCTAGTAGTCACCTCAAAAACTAGAGCAATTATTGATAAACCGGGCTGTGATCAGCTCTTCTGCTGGGTGGAGCTCTGAGGAGAGGGGAGTCCGGATGTGGAAAATGGCAGCCCTCATGGTGTGGGGGTTCCTCTGGCTTCTTGCGAGGCTCTGCTGGGGTGGCGGACCAGGGCTAGAACCCGCCATCCCTTCCGGATGCCTCGCGTGATCAGCTGGGCACAGGGAGAGCAAGTAGCAGCTCTGCCTCCGTGTGTGAGTCTCTGGAATGGCATACCTGGGCTGGCCTTTGAAAAAGACTGTTGCAGGGTGGATCACTGATGAGCCGGCCTGTGATCAGCTCTTCTGCTGGGTGGAGCTCTGAGAAGGGAGTCCAAAATGGTTAGGTGGTTCCTAGGGATATATATATATACCCCGAGTGATTAAAAAATGTATATATTCAAGTGATTCAAGTATATATATATATGTATATATACATATAAAGCGATTCAAATATATATACCTATTCAAGTGATTCAAATATATCTCTATATTTGATCAAATATATCTATATATTTGATATATATATCTATATATATATTTGAATCACTGTGAGATATACAAAGTTGCTTATATCTATATATATTTGAATCACTGTGAGATATAGTTACAAAGTTGCTCATGATTGAGTCTGGTCCATGGTTGGAAACTTGTCACAAAGGGGAGGTAAGTGCAATTAGGATCGAGAAGGGACCACTATGACAATGATAGTTGGGAATCATCACCCTGGACAAACGCTGAGTGCTGAAAGGAGGTACAGGGATATACAGGATAACCTTTCAGTAACAGCAAGACAAACCACAATGCCTAAAGGAAAATGGGTTGGGGGGAGGGAGAGAGAAGAGAAGGAAATTTCCATATCTAGGCAGGCTGTGGGCGGTGGTGTGGGGCACGAGGGAAACTGGAGACATTGTTGGCTGGTGGAAATGTGCACTGGTGACAAGGGTTGGGTTGTTGGTTTATTTTTGGGTCACAAAAAGGAGAAAGTGCTCAGAACTTTCTGCTGGCTCTGTGCTCAGGGATCACTCCTGGTGGACTCAGGAGATCACGTGAGTGCCAGGGATGAAACTGGAGTTGGCTGCACGCAAGGCAAGCACCCTGCCCACTGTACTGCTGCTCTGTCCTGAACGCCCTTTCCATTGCTGCTGATCTCCATCCAATCACTCCCGCTCTCCACCCAGTCATCTCTCTCAGGCAAAACTAGTCTACCAGACCCTGCTGTACTCTCCACATCAGGAGCTAAGAACCAGTGCATCATAGGGGGAAAATGCTTTTAGTTCCTCTGGGGAAACGAAGAACACTACTCTTGTTATTTATTTTTGCTGTTGTTGTTGTTGAGATATAATTGACATATAACAATGTGTAAGTTTAAGGTACACATCGTGGTTTTGATTTGATACATTTTGTATTATACTTGGTTTGCCACCCTAGCTATCACAATCAACTGTACTCTTGTCACATAATTATCTTTCCTTTCTTATGGTGAAAACTGTTCAGATCTCTTAAGAATGCTCTTTCCATACCTGTTTTTAATACTAGAGGAAAGTTGGTAATCTTTTCCTGTCTGTAATTTTTACTGAAATGGAACTATTCTTTAGCTTTTCTTGAATAACTGAAATTAAGGTGGAAGGAGGTATACCTAGACCTTTAAGTTGTAAGGTTTAAAAAAAAATCATTCTTGCCTTCTTGATTTATCTTCCTGGAGCACCATTGAAAGGTGCTTGCTTTCGAGAGGAAAAATGTGGGTTAGAGGGGAAGAAGTTATTATGTGATTGAGCATTCTTACTCACAGTCTTCTTATCATGAATATGGAAGATTTCAGCTTCCCTTCTTGTCACCTTCAAGGTAGTTTTTCCTAGCTTTACTTTTTAGAGTCAGGTTTGGGGGAGGAACAATTTATAATGAACTTAAATTTCCCCTAAAAGTATATAATTCTTTGAATTTTGTCCAGAGTTTGCTGTCAGTCGCTGCCTTAAGTTATAAAATATTCTGACCCAACCAAAAGACCCTTCATATTTCTCTGCAGTCAACCTCTCCTTCACACCCCCCCTCCACCCCCTTTCCTTGGCAATGCACGTATGTGGACTCCTATAGGAGCTGATTTTTTTTTGTGTCTGTTTTCTCAAAGATGGCATATTGCTTTTGAGACAATAATTCATATTGATACTGGAAGTAAGGACATTGATGGAGGGTCTCCCCATTTGGTGGTGGTCTACATGGAGATCAGCCATTAACATTTAAAAATTTATTTTATTTTATTATACCACCGTGAGATATACAATTACAAAGATATTCATGATTGGGTTTCTCATTCATACAATGTTCCAGCACCTATTCCTCCACGAGTGCCCATTTCCCACCACCAACGTCCCAGGATTCCCTCCCCTCCCCAGCCTGCCTCTAAGCAGGCACTTTTCCTCTTCTCTCTCTCTCT
>JAJIBD010026264.1:0-28838 GCA_021461705.1 Cryptotis parvus
GATTTCAGTATTTCCAAACATATTAATCTAAATGAATCTTAGATTAGAAAGCCTAATTTTACACAAGTTTCTACTAGCTTGTATTAGAATGTTGGCAGATCTCAAATAATGCCACTTATACTACCTGACACCTAAGACTTACTGTATATCTTAGTGATAATTGTATATCACTGTGAGATATACAATTGCAAAGATGTTCATATTTGGGTTTTGGTCACACAGTGTTCCAGCACCCATCCCACCACCAATACCAATTTCCCAACACCAATGTCCCCGATTCCCTTCCCCCTCCCTAGCCTGCCTCTATGGCAGGTTCTTTATCTCTTTTCTCTTTCTCTCTCTATTTCTCTCTTTCTTCTCTTACACATTGTGGATTGCAATACATACATTTAGAGATTATCATGTGTATCTTTTTGCTTATATTCAATGCTCAGTTCTAGGCTGGTATTATCACTTTTGACAATTTATTAGCACACTGTTCCCTTCTCTGTCTTACCTAACCTCTAACTCCCACACTTTTGTGGTAGATTTTGCCTTTGAAAGAACGCTTGATCCATGCTTTGCCTGACCTTGGATATTGGTATCACTTGATCACTTGAATCCCGTTATTCATCGATTTGCTCGAGCGGGTGCCAGTAACATTTCCATTGAACCCTGTCATGTGCCAATGTAGCCCAATGGCATCTGGTTTATTCAGGAATATGAACAGGAAAATAAACATTTTTGTTACTGGTTTTGGCATATAGAACATGCATCGGACAGCTTGCCAGGCTCTGCCGTCGGGCGCTATACTCTCATTGGTATCATTATATATATATATATATATATATATATATATATATATGTGTGTGTGTGTGTGTGTGTGTGTGTGTGTGTGTATGTGTGTGTATATGTCATGCAAGTAAATGCAGTCATTCTATATCTTTTTCCTTCTGGCTAATTTCACTCAACATGATCCTCTCCATGTCCATTCTTTTTTTATTTTTTTGCTTTTTGGGTCACACTCAGCAATGCTCAGGTGTTACTCCTGGATCTTCACTCAGGAAATACTCCTGGCGGTGCTTGGGGGAACATATGAGATGCCAGGGATTGAACCTGGGTCAGGCGAATGCAAGGCAAGTACCCTACCCACTGTGCTATATCTCTTGCCTGTCCAACCATTTATAGGCAAATTTTATAACTTCATTTTTCCTAACAGCTGCATAGTATTCCATTGTGTAGGTGTACCACAGTTTCTTTATCCAGTCATAAGTTCTCGGCACTCTGGTTGTTTCCAGATACTGGCTATAGTGAATAGTGTGCTATGAAAATAAAAGTGAAGATGGTATTTCTGCTGTGTTTTTGGCTTTCCAGGAGTGTTATAGCTGGGTCAAAATGGGAGCTCAATGTCTAGTTTTTTGGAGGAATGTCCATATTGTTTTCCAAAAATGCTGGGCCAGTCAACATTTCCACCAACAATGGATGATAGTCCCCTTTTCCCCACATCCACGCCAGCACTTGCTGATCTTTCCCTTTTGGATATGTGCCATCTCTGTGATGAAGCAGTTTTTTAGTTTCATGTAGTCCCATATATTTATCTTTGCTTCTAGTTGCTCTGTTAGGAGTGTTTCATCTTTGAAGATGCCTTTAGCTTCAATGTCATGGAGGGTTTTTCCTATATTTTCTTCGATGTACTTTATGGATTCAGGTCTGATATTGAGATCTTTAATCCATTTTTTTTTTTTAAATTTTTATTTTTTGTTTGGGTACCCCCCCCCCCCCCCCTTTTGATCTTATTTTTTGTGCATGGTGTTAGGCAAAGGTCCAAATTTATTTTTAGAGATCACTGATTCTGTCCTCAGCAGCTGTTACTCTGCTGTGAAGGCCTTCCAATGAATTTTCCATTCCCCACACCACATTTTTAATGTCTGTTATTTCTGCTTGCATTTTCATTTCCATTTTCCTCAATTCTGCTTCCAAGTCATCTTCATTTTATTGGCTCTGTGTTATTTAGCTCCTTATGCATCCTTAAAAGCTCCCATCGAAATTCCTTATTGGAGAGATTATACAGCTCATTATTATTGCTTGGTTCATCTTAGCAGGTGGCTTCTCTCACGGAGCTTGATGGAATTCTGCATTGCTTTACCATTGTGACCATTACAGGTTGCAACTTGAGTCTTCTTGTGTGGCTAGGCAGTACAGTGAGAGTTGTCGATGGATGTTCACCAAGTTTTGTGGGATGTGGGGAGTATTGTGACTAATATACTCCAGTACTTCTATATAGGATATCCAAACACTAACTACTTTTGAGTTTTGGGGGTGTGAAACCTTGGGTAGAGCTGGTGAAATCATGGAGATTGGCACCGGGGAGTGTGTTGGTCTATGGGTTGGCAGAACCTGGATGCTCCAGTCTGCAGGCTCTTTTTGTCCTCTGTCTTACCCTGGGGTTGGTGGGAGTGTGATCAGAGGGGATTATGAATGCACCTGGAGTACAGCAGGTGAAATCAGGGAGATTGGCACTGGGGAGTGTATTGAGTCCAGGGCTTGGCCCCTACAAATTAAATTTTGAATTGGAATAATGCTACTTCTCTTCACTAGCAGACAAATGTTACACAACAAGGGCAAGAGCGATAATACAGCAGGTAGGGCATTTGATCTTCAGCATCCCATATGGTCCTCCAAGCATCACTAGGAGTAATTCCTGAGTGCAGAGCCAGAAGCAACCCCTGAGCATTGTTGGGTGTGACCCAAAAAAAGCAAAAAAAAAATGTTGCACAACATAGACAGTGTCATCCTATCTGTAATGCCCCCACTCTCAAAGCGATCCTTCAAACTTTTGATACAAATAAATTCATATTTACGGGGCCCCGCCCCACCCCTGAGCCCGCCGAGACCTGAGTGCAGCCAGGACCCTGTGCCGGTGGCCCAAAAAAAAAAAAAAAAGAATTGCCATGTCCAGTCTATTATTAGAGAGAAAGTATAACAGTTTCTATGAGTAAATCAGAAGTCACAGAAGCAATTAGCTTTTCCCTCCTTGAACAGCATTTAAATCTAAGACAACCAAGAAAAGAATAGCATTCACTCATTCATTTATACTTACTGATGACTGTAAGCTATGCAACAATCTAGTTGATTGGGTAGTATGAAGGTGAGGAAGTTTTCCTCAACTTGCTTCTATTTTATGGGCAAAAGAATGAGCAAAGAGGACCAGTTTAGAGGACCAATAAAGGAGAGGAAATATTAGAAGTTTGAAGAAAGAGGTTCATGTATAATTTCTTTCAGAAATTGACAAAGTCAGTGACTTAGGAATCATGTCCAACTGCAGACCATGCTGAGAGGTCCAACAGTCATGAGTCAATGAAAAACTCCCAGCAAGTAGTCTGGGTGCTTTCTCCCAGCTGCACTCAGTGTCAGGGACCACCGTGAGAGACATATCTCTAGATCTAACAGAATTTCAGTTTTATCAGACAAGTAACACTTTGGGGAAAAGGACTGAGCAGACGATATGTAACAGAACTATTTCTTTAAATAAAATAATTAGTACTAGCATTATATGTAAATTACTCTAAGTAAATATTTTCTAAAATCATTCTATTGAGGGCCAGAGAGAAAGTTTAGAGGAACGGGCACTTTCAATGCATGTTTTTGATCTAGGTCCCATCCCTGGCACTCCCTATAGTCCCCAAGCACCAGCAAAAGTGACCCCTGAGCACAGATTCATAAGTAGGCTCTGAGCACCACCAGGTGAGGCTCAAAAATAAAAGCAAAAATTATTTACTGCTTCATATTAATATTACATGTATTTGGTATATAAAATATATCATACATATTTTATATATTATATATGATTATATACCATACACACAAAATTTTTATTACATATAAATTATATATGCATATATATGTTTTGGATTTGCAGAGAAGAGGAACCGGCGACCCGAAGGGCCTGCAGAAGCCTCGGCTCTCTGCCGAGAGATGACTACAAGAGTATGCTACCTGTATGGCAGAGCCTGGCAAGCTACCCATGTTGTATTTGATATGCCAGATACCAGTAAAATTATAGACCTCATTCCAGAATGGATTGAGGCTCTTTATGTTCCTGGAGCAAGCAGATGCCCTTGGGCTCTACTAGCATGAGACAGGACATATGGAGATGTTACTGGGGCCCGCTCGAAGCAAATCGATGATGAACGGGAAGACAATGATACAGTGATACACACATTTAATATACATATACCATAAACCCAAAAATGTATTGCTTAATATTAATATTATATGTTTCTGGTATATGAAAAATATACAATACATATTTTATATATTATATATAATTCTATATATTATACATGGAATTTTATTACATATAAATTATATATGTGTACATACATATGTATACACACATATATAATATACATATACACATATATATTATATATATATAAAGCCATTTGAGGAAAAAAGAAGAAATAAAATATTAGAAAAATAAGGATCTGGATCTGAACTAGAAGACAGAATGCTAAATAAACAATACTATTTTGTGTGTACAATTTTTTTACATGGTTAAGTCCTGTGTGATTCAGAAACACATATGAGGTGGCAAGGTGACCTCTCCTTGAGAATTCCATATGGACAGGAAGTTAGAGCCACCAGGGAATCTGCTAATTGACAAAAAACCTTCAGCACACCAATGGACTTCAGACAAAGAGAAATGACAAGTCTGTAGGTCATAATACCCAGGATCATGTTATTTTCCCCTGGAGTCATGTTACATGTTCAACATTTATGAAACTCTTGTTTTTCTACCCAGAAAATTAAGGTTATTAAACTAGATACTATCTAGGTCCACTTTCAACTCTTAACATCTGTAAAACTAAGATTTTCCAGGAAAGGGCACAGTAAATTAACCTCTTCCCCAGTTTTCAACTTATAAGCAAAAAAATGAGTATAACCCAACTTGAGTTTATGGTGAGTCCTTAACCATATCCCATCCCACTGGGATTTAAGTCCTAATGGAAAAAAGACAATCCTCCAGCTGTCCCCAAAACCTTGTTTAAAGTGATTTTCACAGAGTGGAGGGACATCAAGAAGCATCACATGAAGGACGGCTCTCCAAAGAGAGAAATCCCTGAACAATGCCACATGGCTAAGGCAGTACTCTCTGCTGGCCCTAACCAGTTATTTTCTGCCTGGTAAGTATGATTTTCAGGCCTTGACTAATTAAATAAACATGACTGCTACGATCTAAGCAGCTAATTGTATGGTACAGGGGTAAATGTTATAACACAGGCTCTTTGTTTATCTTAGTAAATTTTAACACCCCTTCTTGCAAATGTGAAGCTACATATTTTCCATAAGTAATTAACAAGGATGTTGATTAAAAGCTATGTGCTTCACTTCTAGAGGCAGCATCTGGGTGGAGGATTTAGGAATTAAGATAGTTTCCAGGTGAAATGGAACAGAGTTTTTAAGGAAAAGAATCTCATACAGCTATGATATTTACCACACTTTTTATCAAGACATTAGAAACAGAAGCAGATGCTTCTCTGTAAATCTAAAGTATTAGTTACACATGGGATAAAGCATGCAGAAAACATAATAATAATGGATGATAGAAGGACAGAGCAGTTTCTGGTGGAGTTGGATACAGAACAGATCCCAAATACTTTTTTAAGCTAAACTTAATACAGATGGGATCATCCTAAGTGTGTTGCGACATAAATATCACTCTAGGGAGACAGGAAAATGTATCCAGTTTTTACAAATATCAATGTTGGGCAGGGGAATAGCATAGCACATATACATGTTCTGAGTACGCCTGAATAATTTAAGTCAGTAGTGAAACTAAGAATTTTTATCGTGATATGCTTATAGTATGCATATTCTAAAACCTCTTCTATATTGACTTGTGGGTTCACACAGTGGAAGAACCTATAGCTATGGCTGGATTGAGGATAAGCTCCATATTCTAAACATTTAACCCTTGTGCTTAAAATCCACAACAGTAATTATAAACTGTGCTAGCACTGTGCTAAGTGGGGCAATACAAAGTCAGTTCTGAGCCTGCATAATTCAGGGGGTGCATGTGAGAAGACAAGATGACATCTCATCAAATTATTTCTGCGCAACAGGTGCAGATGCAAGCTTAACTCACAAAAATTGGGGGCCCACCAGTATCCATAAAATGAAATACCAATTTGCAAAGTTAATCTAGTGTGGAAAAGAACATAGATAAGGATAAAAAACACAATGTACTATCAACCTTATAAAGCATCATGAGGGCAGAAACAAAATAAATACTACTGAAGCTGTCATGTTGAGTGAAATTAGACAGAGGGAAAAGGATAGATATAGAATGACTGCATTCATTAATGGGATATAAATATATACCATTGTTCTACTAAGTGTGGGAAATGGTAATGCCAGACTAGAATTCACCATTGAATATACACAAAGAGACTTACATGATAAACCCTAAATGCCTGTAGAGCAAGTCACAATGTGTAAAAGAAGAGAGAGATACAGAGACAGAGACAGAGATAAAGACAGAAAAGGGAGAAAGAGAGGAAAGAAAAAGGTGCCTGCTATAGAGGCAGGCTGGGGGGTGGAGTGGGAGGGAATGTGGGGACACTGGTGGTGGGAATGGGGCACTGGTGGAGGGATGGGTGCTGAAACACCGTATGACTGAGAACTGCAGGGAAACACTGAGGTGCCCAGCACAAAATCTGGGAGCAGGGTTAGGATTCCCTTCTGTCCCAGGGGATTCGCCAGCCAGCGGACAGAGAATGACGCAAGAATCCAGTCAAGTTTTAAAATGCTTTACTTAACACAGGCTCAGGCATACAAATCAGCAACAGGAAAAATCCCGAACGAGGGTTCCTGCCTGGGCCCTGGGCACATGTAGGCCAAGATGGCTGCCACCATGTGTTAAGGCCCTGCAGAAAGGAGACAGCAGAAAGGGGGAAAAGGAAAGATCCCCAGAGAAAGGAAGCAGGCTGGTTTTATATCCCTGCAAACCAGACCTCCCCTTCAATGAAAAGCCATCAGGGTCAAATTCCCTCAGGTAATTTCTCCCAGGACCCCACCTAGGCCCTCTGAGATGTTAATGTTGCCAAGCCAACATCTGCCTTGGAAGTGACCCTGCAGGGTAGAGTGGAGGAGGGGCTTCTGTACCTCAGAATACAAAGGCATGCATCTGTACCAAAGAATATTCTATAGCCAGTTAAATATTTCTCCAAGCCTTCACAAAAGTCTTTACTTCATGGTAGTTCTGTATTTTATCTGCCATTGAGTTATCAGAGAGCCATGCTTGCTTGCTTGGAAGCAAATAGCATTTCTCTCTGGTCTAATTATTTAGAGATCCAACATGGCCAGGAAAATATACCAGTAAGATCTAGCTAGTCCCACGATGATTGTGGCAGCATGAGATAATATTTATACCAGTCAGTATAAAATACATGGTCAGATAAACTGCCACATTCGAAACTGCTCTCCTCCTATATACAAAGTGGCCTGCAAGAGGCAATTCCAGGCCAGATGCACAGGCTCTGGGCAAGTGTATTACAACAGAGAACCAATTATGAACACTTTTGTAACACTCATGGTGGTTCCGATCACTGATCACTGATCTTCCCGTTGATCATCGATTTGCTAGAGCGGGCACCAGTAATATCTCCATATGTCCTGTCTCATGCCAGTAGAGCCAAGGGCATCGGCTTGCTACAGGAACATAAAGAGCCTCAAACCATTACATTAGGTCATGGGGGAGCGAGCGCCCAGTTGGTAGGGCCTGCTTATACGGCCGGCTTATCAAATATGATCCTCCCATGGTGGTATAATAAAAAAAAAATTTAAAAGAAAGAGAAAAAGTGACATTCAAATGCACAGAAGGGCCAACAATGAAGCTAGGCAGTAGTTGTGTCTAGAACATACAAAATACCAGGCTGAACCCTAGATTCGGACCAAAAAGAGTTTTTTGCAAAGACACAGAGGACATCTAGGGAAAACACTCTTAAGAAAAGTGTAGTTTGTCTGAGCAGCATTCTGTCTACCTCATAAAGCCTTTCAAAACTATAACTAAACCATATAAAGCAATGCATGTAAATATATAAAACATATCTAATATATATGTATCTAAACACATATATATGGTGTGCATCTATTTATCAAATGTAATGCAGTGTTTAAAAAAACATGTGAAGTAGTTACATGATAATTGCTCTGTTCTTGGAAAGGCCTGCAAATTCAGTTTCTGCATAATTAAGTTTTGTTTCTGAAGGAAAGAAAAATTTTGTTTCCAAAACCTCAATATATTTTTCTAAACTTAAAAATAAAGTAGCATTATTGTAGGAAAAAAAACAATTCATTAGATACAGGAATATATAAAGACAATTTCAAACCTAGAAGCAAACTCTGCTTGTATTCGTACATGTTTTTACATTTGTGGTCATGCATCTACCTCTATGTACATGCTTGAGTGCAACTGTTAACTTACACCCACCAAAAATACTACCTGGAATAACCTACTTCTAAAGAAAGTTTCCTTTGTATTCTCAGTTCTATGAAACGGTAGCATAAAGATGGACACTGAGAAAGACACTGGGCTTCAAATTCTTCCTTGCCAGAAAAAAGGATCCTCAGAGACTGGGCTGGGTTTGATACCTTATATAGGGACAGCTTTCCTCACTGCAGGCTCAAAGTACACTTTGTTATTCTGATTACATTGTATAGACCATTGGTTTTCAACCTGTTTGTTCCATTGGACGTCTATTGCTTATTTTTTTTGTTGTTGTTGTTGCTACTGTTATTTTCTTTTTTATTTAAAACTAACAATTCTCAGACCAAAATTAAATTCGGCATTTGCCTTTCTCCAAAATAGTACCCAAATCAATTTTACCATTTATTTATTACCACTAACTCCAGTCATCTCAGGTCATTGGCAAAACTCCAAATCTATATGTACCCTAAAGCAGAATTCTTCAACCTTTTTACCTGAAGCCAGAATCTGTCTGCATACCAGTTCAGCAATCAGAAGCTTGTAGAAGATCAGCAGTTTCCAACATTTCTACACCTGTAGAATGGAACCAGTGTTTGAAAACCACTAATACAGCCAAATCTCTGCTCTATCTGTCCCCCATAGGGAAGGAATGGAGTCCTTTTATTGGGGCTCACAAGTTGCATAAATTGCTCTGCTTCAGCCACTGTGCTGAAACCTGCTGATTTAAAGTAGCCGATGCCCACCATTGAGTCTTCCAGTCTCTTCCGGGAATTTGCATAATCGCCAACTGTGGGCCAGCTCTTACTTCACATCTCACTGGCCTAGACCCTCTGCTCCCACGTTGTCATGCAAAGCAAATGGAAGAACTTCTGAAGTTCTTGCGTTTTCTTCTTTCGTGTCATCCATTCTTACATTCCCTTTGCTCTTACAAAAATAATTACTTTCCAAGGAAATGGTATGAATTTTTTAGTAAATGTCAATTTCAATATAGACTTGTTTAACATCATATCACGTCATCATTAGAGATTAATAGCTCACTTTTAGTAACCACAATATTCCATAATTATTCAACCAATGACTTGTTACAGTTAATCACTTGCTTTCAATCTGTCCTGGTTTAATTAACATCTTTTCATATATATTACTAGCATTTTTTAGGCAATTTGGCAGAGATGAAAACTCTTAATTGATAAAACCCTGTCCTAATATGGAGCAAACAAAGATGTGCTTTCTACACATGAAATAACCTACCAATCACATATGCACACTGTTTCTAAATATATATTTTCTCTCCCTTATTCCCATTCCGAAGTCTGTTTAATGACTCCAAGACTAGGCCAGCCACATCCTACTTACGTTCCAGTATCAGAATTCTATTCTATTTCCCCCAAACATCAGTGCTACATATCACTATAATTCTTAAATTCATTAAAAATGTGAAACCTTAACAATAGCACACGCATTTAACTACTTTTTTGACATTTTATTATACCACTGTGACATATACAATTACAAAGATGTTCATGCTTGGGTTCCAGTCATACCATGCATTTAACTATTAACCAGTAAATTGGTTCAAATGAAATGGAATAGCTTCTACTAATAATGATAAATTATGGGCTGACAAAATAGCACAGTGGGTAGGGCACCTGCCTTGCACAAAACCAACCTGAATACAAACCCAGCACCACATCTGGTCCTCTGAGCCTTCCAAGAGGAATTCTTGAGCATAGAGCTAGGAGTAAACCCTGAGCACCACAGGGTGTGACCCCTCAAAAAAACAGACAAATAAATGATAAATGGCTAGTCTTACATTTCGATCAGTATATATTACAGTTTCACTTCCGACCAGTATATATTACAGTTTCACTTCTATTTGGAATGGTATTTCATTCATTTTACATTGCAGCCAGGATCCATCACTTTTTAATCTAAGCTTGGGGTTTTTACAGCCTAAGACACAAATTTGACTTTACTTTTATTTTTAAAACCAGTGAACTTTCAGGACCAAACTTACCATTTTTAGAAAACGACATATATTAATAGATTTCTTTACAAAAGCAGAACCAGCAGGCAGAGAGTAGACAGGGTGATGGGGGACCTTGGAACATGATGGAAGATTACTGACACCAGAAATGGGAGTGGTAAAGTATCATTGCAAGTATAAAACAGTAATATGGATACTGTTGTAAATCACAGTACCTGAACTTTTAAAAGAATACCGCAATAAGAAATGTTACAGACCTTTATTATATATTAAATATACAATTTTTGAGTGTTTAAAGAAGAAAATGGCAAAACTCATAGTTCTTGAGTACAAAAAGTACTATTTCTTATATCCAATCAGAAAATTCAAAGAAAACTAGGCATAGTAGATTTAATGAATTAATTTAATCTTTTTCTTTCTTGCTCTGTATGTTAGGTAGCAGTGTTGTACAAGTTAGTCTCCCAATTATTTCTGACTTTTGAAACATGCCTATTTCATAAAGAGGCTTTGCAAGATAATATTAAATCTGTTTTAAATTTTTGCAACTTTTGTATATACCAAGTTCCTCAAAGAAGTTTGCGAAAACCTGTTTATGTAATTATAATTTTCTTAGTTACCACACCCCAAAAGTCAAAAGGAGAATCCCTCTGTCAATTACTCATAATTAGTTCCAGGATCAACAATAATCTCATAATCAAAATTGAATCAGTCTTTCTCTTCCTATTCCTCTTTCTGTTTTTCCCAGTATTTCCATATCTGGTGAATTGTACCACCATTTGTATTTGACCAATCCAGATATATGAAATTTTCCTTGGATTTTGCCTTTCTTTAACTACTTATGATGCAAGAATCATTAAATACTATTACACTACTTCAGGTGTTAGTATATGTTCTCTCCTCATTAAGTGCTCTCCTTTTTAATATTATTGTTTGGGGGCCACATCCAGAGATGCTCAGGGGACCATATGGGATGCCAGGTATAGAACCCAGGTAAGCTGCACTCAAGGCAAGTGCCCTACCTGCTGTGCTATCTCTCCCATCTCTTGTTATCAGTCACCTAGCCTCCTAGCGTCTAATGCTTATTCATTTTTCCCAGACCAACCCTAATTCATTCTCCACCTAACAATGAAGGCAGTTTTTGCAAAAAAGAAATAATACACTCAGTGCCAATTCTATCCAAAACTTCTGCTTTGCTTTCCATTTCAACAGAATCAAACCCTAACTTCTTCAGAACAGATAGAAGTCTTCATCGCTTAGCCACTTTGATACCTTCCGTTTCAGCAGTCTTTGCTGTCCCTCCTACACTTGCTCCACCACTAAGTGGAACATTTTGGAAAAGATAAGAAATAACAAAAATAACTCATTTATTCATTCAGACTTGTAAATAAACTGAAACTTTTTGAAAGAACAAAATGTTTAATTTTTTTATATGCTCATGGATTATTTCTGGCTCTGTGCTCAGGGACCCTACTCAGGGCGCCATATGGGGTGCAAGGGATCAATCCCAGATTGACAGCATGCAAGTCAAATGCCCTTAGCTGCTGTATATCTCTCCAGGTTCTAGAAGTAAAAATTTAAATGTATGTATCAACGAAAGTTTTGCCAAGCAAACACCTTTTATATATGCAAGACAGCTTTAATAGGTTGATGTGACTACTTCCTTGCCTATTCATTTAATTGTGTTTTTTCTCAAATGATTTCAAAAGTCAATGTGAAATTATTTCCTTTAGTTTCATCTTAGAGACATAGACCACAAGATATTCTATTCCTGGATATCATCCCCAAGAGAACTTAAGTGACTTTTCCTCCTTATATGTAGTATTTAATTTTTTTTGAAGCAGTATATAACACTCAGGACTGAGTGTTAAAATAATTTCTTTAAGTTTCTCTCAGGGTTATACAATTGCATGCAATTATTTCATCGTGTTAATCAAACATTCAATTTTTAAAAGCATTTAATGTATACTTAATAATTACAAGAAACACTGGAAAAGTGCTACCCTAAATATGCCAGTTCACAATCTTAAATATATATGTAGAAATAGAGATATGAATTAGTTGCTGACAATTAGAAACTTATAGCAAATTAAAAAGAACATTTTATAACCATTTAATAGAATGTCTAAAATAGGTTATTTTTAAATAATCTATTAATTTGGATGTATATAGTTTGGTGGGCCATATCCACCATGCTCAGGGCTTACTTCTAACTTTGTGATCGGGGATCATTCCTGACAGTCTAGAGAATCATATGGGATTCCAGGAAAGGTACCTGGGTCAGCTACATGCAAGGTAAGCACCTCACCCACTTTTCTATTGCTACAGCCCCAAATGTGCTCATATTTTAGTTTCAAGAATACCAATCTAACAAAACAAAATTAAAATGAGAAAGATTTGAACTTTAGCAAAGAAATTTGTTAAAGTTCAAATTCAATAGAAATTCTAGAATAGAAATTTAGAATTTCTATTCTAGTATACTTTCAATTATTTGCCAACACACCAAACATGTAGAGGGTTTTATGTATACCTAATTACTGTTAGCATTGTTTCAACCTACTAAGAAAATTATTTAGGATACTTCTTCCAAAAGTGAATAAAAATCCAGATAACCCAGCATCTATTATTTTAACAGTGCAAAGTGCTATGTATCACTTCACTTGTTTCACTTATCTTCCCATTGTTCATCGATTTGCTCAAGCAGGCACCAGTAACATCTCCATTTGTTGGGAATGAGGTCTGTTATTGTTACTGTTTTTGGCATATTGAATACACCACAGGTAGTTTGCCAGGCTCTGCCATGGCTCTGGGTTCAAACTGGTCTTCACATTGAGTCTATATCACAAGCAAATTTGAAACTCTGATCAGTACTGCTTAGGAAGTCACCATAGCTGCAGAAGAAATTACAAACCTGTAGTAAATCTTGTCAGTTCTCATCAAGGAGACTAGTGCTGCATTCCAAATTCTGTCTATTACTAGCAGGGAAAGTTCAGTAAGATGAATTTGTATCTCCATGCTAAAAAATAATGATAATCAAAAGTCAAAGCTAAGGGCTGTGTGTTAGAACATACACCTAGCCTGTGTGAGGCATCAGATTGATGTCAGACAACTCATACCTCCTCCCCAGCAAAAATGTTAGAAATAAGGGTGTTTTGTAGAGAAAAAGGTGATTTTTTAAAAAATTTTACATGACTGCTGAGTCTTTCTTCAATATTCTCTTACCCACTCGGCTACCTACTCCATACTATTTGCATATGTTATCTCTACTTCTTCATATCTAGCTTCCTCCCATTTAACTTCTTTGCTGCAATCGAGTCAAAAGTTTACAATTGAATTCAAAGTAATTTTTAATTTTTATTAAGTTATTCTGGAGTTGCTATTAAGATAGCAACAGGAAACTCCTGAATTTTCCTCCTTCTGTATATGTAACATACATTGAAACATATACTCAAACATACATTGAAACAAATCAATGCTGTCTAAAGAAATCCAGATTCTAGTTGGAAGACTCCTACACAGCTAGCAACTCAGGAAATACCCATATGGAAAGAGAAAGAATGGAAACAAGTTCGATGTCCAGCCTATGCCTTAGGGTTTTGAGGGAATCCCCATCTCACAGATGCTGCCTGAAAAGCAAAGAGTTTGAATTCTGTAATTCATCCTGCCAAACCTCCCATGTCAGTCATAGAAGGTGGAATGAAGCACCCGTCATCTTGGTGAGAACTGACAAGATTTACTGCCGGCTTAGTACACCAACATTTTAAATACATACACATGGTTAATATTGGCCCGGAACACCAACACAGATGGTTAGTTTATGAAAGATGAATCAAAAGTACATAATGTACCAAGTAAAGTATTTTCACTAAGTGATAGCATGAAAATTTGATGACCACATGAAAAATAAGAAAGCTAAATAGAAAACTCTTACAGCTACACGAAATTTAACTCAATTTATTAGAGACTGCTGTGTGATACCTAAAACCATAAAACTTCTAGAAGAAATCCTAGGTATTAAGCTCCTTAACTTGGTAGGAACTGAGGAAGTGAGTACTGCAAGTAAAGTACTTGCTTTGCATGCAGCCAACCTGAGTTCAATTCCCAGCATCCCACATGGTCCTCTGAGCACAGCCATGAATGACTCTAATAATCCCTGAGTGGTGCAGGTGTGGCCCCAAAACAAAATAGAAAACAAACCATTAGTCTTAGTAATAATTTGTTAATTATTTGAATAGCAAAGACAACAAATATAGTATTAGTGAAACTAGTTCATGTCATTTGACACTTTATAATGTCAAATGTCTTTTGCACACAAAAGAAACTATCAAGGGAGGAATGGCGGGGACTTCTAAGAGAGAGGGGTAAGAGCAATGGTAATGAGTGTCCTGTTGGAATTACGTACAATATCTCTGACCCTATGTTGTTGATTTTTTTAAAGAGAAGTGGTATTTTCACCAAAAAAATGCCAACTATAAATTTGTGCGGTGATGAATGTGTTAATTTACTCAATTTTAGAAATCCTTTCACTTTTGTACGTCTGTGTGTATGATCACGACATTGTATATTTTAAATATCTCACAATTTTATTTGTTAAAACATAAATAAATCTTTCTGGTAACTTTTCAAAGATATGTATTCCTGTTCTGCTTTAATCAGGGTCTTTATAGCAAATCGTTGCCTCAAATTTTATTAGTAGGAATGTTTAAGAGATTTTGTTTTTTTAATTAGTGGTCCCTCTTGAATCTAATAAACAAAGTAAATTACTTTCATCTCCTTATGTTAAGAAAAGTAAACAAAATAAATTCCAGAATATCTAATGCACATTTTTGAGTGGTCACAAGATAGCTTGACCAACTTACTGAAATACATGATTTATTTATTGGTTAGTAGTCTCCTGTGTTTTCCTGTTTCCCTAAATCTTATCCTACATGTCATCAATGATCACAATGGAAGAGAGATCTTTATTAATTAAATTTCAAACAAAAGATATGAGTATGTTTCATATGATTATGAAGGATGTACCCTTATTCTACCTTTTTGGAAATCATATCCACAACAAACCATACAAGTAGAGTGTGTTAAATAATAGCTTCTCTTCATCATTTTTTTAATTAATGCTAAGAGAAAAAGAGAATTGGAAACTAGGGGGATGATAAAATAATTTCTACTAATAAAGTACTTCATAAGTGCTCTAGAAGCACTGAGAGCAGACACTTTTCTTATTCTATCCTATTCCCACCATGGTATACTACACAGCATGTAATAATCCGGGCCCTACATAAGTATATCATATAATGTAGGGCTGCAAAGATGGATGGATGGAGAAACAGATGATGTAATAACGAGACTAATCATCTCCATCCCTAGTCAAATGCTTTTAAAAGCAAAGGATAAAAAGAATTAATAAATCATGTTTCATCACTATAATTAATAGACCTCAATTTCTAGTAGAAAATAATTAAATGATGTATTTTCTATGAGTAAGTTTAGACACAAGTAAATTTAGAATTAATGTCCTATCTTAACAGCTTAGAGAAGCTAACATTAGGGTAAGTCATGGTTCCCTCTTATTCCTTACCTCATGTGAGATTCTTTTCTGTGATTATCAATCAAATGCCAGACTAAACAGGAGACATAAACTATCCTGGGATAAATCATGCAGATATAGGGATACTACCAGTAGAAAATATTATGCTTTTGGAAAGAATGTGAATATTAAAGCAGATCAGTGATTACTTTAGGTGATTTAATTGTTGTGAGACTACACAATTAAAAATGAGCAATTCTATTTTCACTGGGGACAGGCTTCAGCGAAATAGCTAGATAATGGTCAAAAGAGATTGTGTGGGGTACCTTTTAGGCTCTCAACTATCTTCAAGTTACTTCAGAACACTGGGAATCCAAAAACGGCTTACATGGTAGACAAAATACTCTTTTCTCCTTTAGTTTTTTTTTTTTGCTGATTCTATACCAATTTTATTTTATTTTTTAATTTTTTTATTATACCACCATGAAACATACAATTACAAAGGTGTTCATAATTGGTTCTTGGTAATACAGTATTCCAGCACCCATCCCTCCACCAGTGCCCCATTTCCACCACCAATGTACCCTCCCTCCTCCTCCCCCCAGGCCACCTTAATAGCAGGTACCCCAGTTTCCTCTCTTTCTCTCTCTATCTCTCTCTCTGTCTCTGCATCTCTCCTAAACACTGCAGTAAAGTTCATAGAAGCTAAAGAGACCACAGTACTAGATTAAAAGATAACTGGTTTAAAAGCAAGATGTCAAAAAAAAAGCAAAATGACAAACTATAAGTTTTAATATATTATTGAACATTTCAGTGCTTTTTCCCTCTTTTTTTGGGTTACACCTGGTGATGCTCAAGGGTTAGTCCTGGCTCTGCACTCAGGAATCACTCGTGGCCATGCCCAGTGATAAGGGACAATAAGGGATACCGAGGATCAAACCAGATTGGCTGTATGCAAGCCAAACACCTTACTTGCTGTGCTATCACTGTGACCCATATTTCCAGTGCTTCGATCACTGGCAACTATGGAATTTTGTATATTTAAAATGGAAAAAGTAAAATCTCTTTAGTCTTACTTCAGTATACCATTGAAACAGAGGATTTATAATCAGGGGATTAAAGTATAAACTTAGTTCTGAGTGTTAACATTAAGAATAGATTTGATTATCTAATTTCCACCTGAAGCAATAGTTTTGAATATTTCTCCGTGGGGAAGCAAATAGGCACTGTAATGTGATATGAAGATTTCACATCCATTCGTACTCTTTTAAATTCTCATCTGGCTAAAGTATGGGTTTATCTCACCTGATCAACACTTGTAGAAATGATGTGGTTACAAAAAACCCAAAAGGTAGACAGAATAAAGAATTCTCACAAGATGGGAAGAGACTTGCCTAAACCAAGATGTGCTAAATCCAGGGATAAAATAGGTCACTGATTAGACATTTTAAAGTAGTCTTGAAATTATGCTACTTTTCTTATTTATAAAATATACCAGTTTTATGAGTTCTATATAAAACACCATTGAAGTGAAATTATCTCTGTAATCATCTATATGTTATTAATTTTATTTAAGAACAAAGTCTTGTACTTCTTATAAGACTCAGACCCCCCAAAAAAATAATAGATCTAGTGTAACTCTGTCTTAGGATGAAGGCCAGGGGAATTCTCATACTTTTACTTTGACCTCCAGAATCAGTGGGCATGAGGTAAGGACATTAGCAGAAGTTAGAAACCCCTCCAGTTTCCTGAGCTACAAAAGTGCTCCTGATGAGCTCGTGCTTTACCCAAAAATCCCTGCTAATGCTATTGATTCTGACATTTAGCTAATTGCCAAATTTTACTTCTCATCCTCCTTCTTAGTGGTGTGGTAACTTAGGGTCTTGATACATCTCTGACTATGATATTCACTTTACTGGTGGAAATCTAATAGCCCATTCATAGGGACAGAAGGCAAGTGATTTTATGACCTTTAAACTCTTTATGATGTCAAGTTCACCATCAGCAAAACTTGATCTCCATTTCATGCATTTTGCAGGAGACAGGTCAAAGGCTAATCGTATGACAACTTGACTCCTGAAATAAACAGAAAAGACACCATCAGAAGCCGACAGCCTTTCTGGAAAACAATATGGACATTCCTCAAAGACAGAAAGAACCCCAGACCCAGCCAACCACCCGGAACACCGGGAAACAAAAACGCACGACACCCCCGCCGACAGCCAACTGAACCCCCCCATTAACTACACCACAAAACACAAAAAAATACAAAAGACCACGTCAAAACAAACAAGCTATAGACGAAAACGCTAACCAGGTACAGCCAATCTAGAACTGAGCAAAAGAGGCAAAAGACACAGACAACCCCTTTAATGTATGTCTTAATCCAAGTCTGAGAGGAAGGAAAGAGAAAGATAGAGAAAGGAAAGAATAAAGAACCCAGGGGAGGCTGGGGACCGGAGGGGGCCAACCCAATAAAAATAAAAAAATAAAACTTAAAAATTTATTATTAACAGTTATTCATAGCATCATATACTTGAGAACTAGCATCTTTTTCTGAATTTTACATAGATTATTTCTGCCTCCCCCAAAATAAACAGTTTTATTCTGTTACTTTTCACTTATTGTATACATGAAAATATTCACTTAACATAAATATATATACATGTATATATATGTGTGTTATATATATATATATATATATATATATATATATACATATTATGACACCAAAATCCAGTGTCAGGCGAAACGTGAATCAGGAGGTCTTACCAAAAGTGAAATTACCGCAAACATGTGGGAGTCAGAGGTTAGGTAAGACAGAGAAGGGAACATGCGTGAATAAATGTCGAAAGAGTTAATACCAACCTAGAACTGAGCATTAAATACAGGCCAAAAAATGCACGCTGATGGCCTCTAAGTGTATGTAGTGCAACCCACAATGTGTAAGAGAAGGAAAAGAGAGAGAGGAAGAGAGAAAAGAGATAAAGAACCTGTCATTTAGGCAGGCTATGGGGAGGGAGGGAATTGGGGACATTGGTGGTGGGAAATGGGCACTGGTGGAGGGCGGGTGCTGGAACACTATGTGACCGAAACCTCTAAACATGAACAACGTTGTAATTGTATATCTCACGGTGGTATAATAAAATATTTCATCACTGTCACTGTATCACTGTCTTCCCGTTCATCATCGAATTGCTCGAGCGGGCCCTAGTAACATCTCCATATGTCCTTTCTCATGCTAGTAGAGCCCAAGGGCATCTGCTTGCTCCAGGAACATAAAGAGCCTCAATCCATTCCATCAGATCATGGGAATGAGGTCTATAATTATTACTGGTATTTGGCATATCAAATACAACACAGGTAGCTTGCCAGGCTCTGCCGTGCGGGTGGCATACTCTTGTAGTCATCTCTAAATCCAGCATTTATTGATGAACCGGGCGGCCGCTTGGCCGCACAGCCAGGCTGTGATAGGATGGTCTGCTGGGTGGAGTTCTGACGAGAGGAAAGTCCAGATGTGGAAAATGGAGGCCATCATGGAGTGCAGGGCCGTCTGGCTTGTTGCAAGGTTCTGCTGGGGTGGCAGGCCAGGGCTAGAACCTGCCATCCCTCCTGGGTGCCTCGTGAGTGGCTGGGCACAGGGAGAGCAAGTAGCAGCTCAGCCCCATGTCTGTGAGTCTCTGGATCAGCATACCTGAGCCAGATTTAAAAAAAGACTGCTGCAGGGTGGATCTCGATGAGCCGGGCTGTGATAGGCTGGTCTGCTGGGTGGAGTTGTGACGAGAGGGAAGTCCGGATGTGGAAAATGGAGGCCCTCATGGAGTAGGGGATCATCTGGTTTGTTGCAAGGCTCTGCTGGGGTGGCGGGCCAGGGCTATAACCCACATTCCCTCCTGGGCGCCTGCGTGAGCGACTGGGCACAGGGAGAGCAAGTAACAGCTCTGCCCCATGTCTGTGAGTCTCAATTTATACATGAGACCTAAATTAATCAAATCTCAAAACACAAAGGAGAAGGGTGAGATGGGGAAATCATTTAATGGAATCAAAATTTCAGTTTAGGGAGACAAGAGTTCTGGAGATGTGATGTGAATGTACTTAACATCACTGAACTATTAACACTTAAAATGGTTAAAATAGGAGATTTTTATATTATGGTTATGTTATCAAAAACTGTATATTTTACATGTTGAAATTTAGCAGTGATTAGCATTATTCCAGCTAAATCAAAATACATACATATTCCCTACAGTCTAAGTGCAAACATATAATTTCTGTTAAGGTTTTGGAACTACTGAATATACTTCACAGAACCCTAAATAAGAACCAACACAGCAACAGGAAACATTTCACAAATCTTACTCAATTTTTTGATGCGTTTCATGACCACACATATAAGCTGAGCCACTCAATCTACCTTTCATCTTTTTCTGAGACTGCAACGGACATGGTACATTCAGTCAACAGATGAAAACACTGTCCCTGCTCGGTAACAGTAGGCAATGAGCAAGCCTGAATTTGGACAGCCGACCAATCCATGGTGAATGTCCTGTCCTGGGCGGCAGAAATAATACAGGCTAGTTAGGGGCTTGCCTTTCTCACTGCTGATCCAGGTTAAATCCCAGCACCATATAAGGTCCCCAGAGCCCCCGCCAGGAGCGGTTCCTGAGTGTAGAGCCAGAAGGAAGCCCTGAGCACTGCCGGAGTGGCCAAAAAACAAAAGTTCTGTCCTAAAAGAGAACTGTCGAACACTAGGTAGTGAAAAAGCTAATCTTTAGCCTAAAGGAAGGCTAACTTCTCTTACTCATTCTTTTATCACTTAGGTTCTCAGTATCAACTGGATGTTCAATGGGAAACAGACTTCCCCAAGCATCCTTTAATAGGTTAAAATAATTAAAAAAGAAAATGTTCACTTAGTCAAATGCATTACTTACAATATTTTTATTTGGCAAGCACAAATGCAATAAAATCGATAATGGCTATACAGAGGAAAACAACGTATTATCTTTTTTTTTTTTTTTTTTTTTGGGTCACACCCGGCAATGATCAGGGGTTTCTCCTGGCTCTGCACTCAGGAATTAATCCTGGCAGTGCTCGGGGGACCATGTGGGAATGCCAGGAATTGAACCCGGCATGGGCTGGCTGCGTGCAAGGCAAGCGTCCTATCCGCTGGGCTATTGCTCCAGCCCCAACAACATATTTTCTTAATTTAAACTTCAAATTCTAACAATATCCTTCTTGGTGTATTTAAAAAAATATTGAATAAAAGCTGTAAAGTGCTAAATAAAATAGTAACTAAATATAAGAAATATAGAAAATCATTTATTCTGTCTGATTTGAGAAGCCATGGGAAAGTGTGCCATAAGTACGTAATGTGAGTAAGTAATAGTAAATTTAAATACCGTGTCAAAAGTTTGACAATACTCGAAATGTCACCGTACTGAAAGCCCAATAGGTGCAATGCCAATTTAATGGAAACGTTGTAGAAGCCCATCAAGTTCACTGAGCAGAAACAAAAGCAGAAGTCTCAACTCCCAAACCAGCTCAGTAAGTCCTCAGACAAGAACTTTAGTAACAACACTGTGTGATATAAAGTTATCATAAATTCTCTTTTTATCTACTTTTTGATAACTCCTTTTACCATTTTGTTTCAACAGGCATTATGAATTAAATTTGTTTGTGCCTGCTAAGGGGGTAAACTGGAGGGGTGGGCAGGAAACTGGGGACACTGGTAGAGAGAAGGCCATGCTGTTGCTGGGATTGATGTTGGAACATTGACTGCAGAAACATCTATCTTATGAACAACTTTGTAAATCATGGTATTTAAATCTTCTGACTCAAGAAATAACCGATAGCTTCTTAACTATTTAGATCTTTACCATTTATCTGTCGTTCGTGTCCTAACCTACCTTTCTGTGTCGGTGCTGGAGACCCAGGGTCCACTCGATCAGACCCAGCCCTGCACGCCTGAGGATTCACTGCCCAGTCTGGCAGTACCATGCTCCTTGGGCCCATGGTGCTTGCTCACTGCCAAGGATCATACTCGGGGCCTCTTGTGTGCAATGCGTGTGTTCCACCTCTTGGCATTATCCTCTCTGCTCTTCTGTGATTTTTATTGTATATATTATTTCCACTAACTTTATGGGTTTTTTATTTCCAAAAATTAGAATTTTATTTTTCTTGCAAAACACAGAAATGTCGCATCATAAACGTTCGATTTCTTTTAGTTTCTCTAATGTACAGATTTACTTAGCTGATTGCTACACTCAAAATAATCAAAATCACTAGAGAGGGAGGGAGGGGGGGAATGTCCCAGGTTCCCTCCCCCTGCCCCAGCCCGCCTCCATGGCAGGTTCTTTATTTCTTTCCCTTTCTCTCTATCTCTTTCTCTTTTCCTTCCCTTCCAGACTGCGGATTACAGAACATGCATTAAAGGATTGTCATGTGTATCTTTTTGCCTGTATTTAATGCTCAGTTCTAGGTTGGCAAAACTCATATTTTAAAGAAAATTGTGTATCTCTGAACGATAAAAATGTCATTTATTTATTTATTTATTTATTTATTTACTTACTTACTTACTTACTTATTTATTTACTATTTGCTCAGGAATTACTCCTAGCGATGCTCAGGCGACCATATGGGGTGCTGGGGATCGAACCTGGGTCGGCTGCGTGCAATGCAAATACCCTCCCTACTGGACTATTGCTCAGTCAGAGGTGACTACAAGAGAATCCCACCCACACAGCAGAGCCTGGCAAGCTACCCATGTCGTATTTGATATGCCAAATACCAGTAACAATTATAGGCCTCATTCCCATGACCTGATGGAATGGTTTGAGGCTCTTTATGTTCCTGGAGCAAGCAGATGCCCTTGGGCTCTACTAGCATAAGAGAGGACATATGGAGATGTTACTGGTGCCCGCTCGAGCAAATCGATGATGAACGGGAAGACAGTGATACAGTGAAAATTTTTTAAGTGCATGTATATATGTATTAAAGCTGATGATTAAAATACTCATAAATGCTGAAATAAAGGCTAGAGTAATTAACAATATTTTTAAATCTAACAAAGTAATCAACATTTATAATGAAATTAATTATTATAAAATTCATAATATGATGTGGTTTGCCTATAAAATATAAAGAATGTATGCTAAACCCACTGCTCTTGACTAAACAATAAAATATACTTTAAAACAAATAGTATTAACATCTTGAAGAAATTCTATAGTAATCTGTTGCATGTACTAATTTTAATTTTAAAAAATGAATAGCATAATAGAAGCACAGAATCAGCATTAATCTTTAGATCAAAAGGATTTACAATGAGATTATAATTAATTACATGCCAAAAAATATCTTATTTAATAGGGTGGTGACCTTAGTTACTTTGTTTAATCACTAAAACAATTCAATCCCCAATAAGAATTTGGATCAATTCCAAATAAATCCAATTAAGATTGTCAATTCAGTAAGAACAGAGACAATAAGGTTCAGAAATAAATTCTTTCTGAAACTTTCTTTTTTGATTAATGTGTCCGCACCAATTTTTATTAGTACTTAGATCGAAAGAAATCTTGTCAATAGGAACCATCCTTCCACAAACTAGTAGGGGTAAATATTTTTGTAAATAATGATGCTGAGGTTATATTCTATTATTGAACCCATCAGTTATCTACTAATAATTCCACTACAGGATATAAGAAAAATATTTTGTTAAAGACCACTCTCATCTTGAAAACGTTCTGAAAGGGGCAGATTAGCAAATTAGTCTGCTAAAGATTCTGAAAAACCCTTTGAATTTGAATATATTCCTTCATGCATGAGTATATGCTTCCAGTTCTACAACTTCTCTCAAATACCACATTACAAGGATATTCTGTAGAATACATGAATTGTTAAAATACTAGACTTCATTTCTCTGCGCATATAGGACTGTTCATAGAGATAACACATAAACTCAAGTAAGCATAAATCAATTCTGGCATAATATAACTGAAAAATTCATTTTATTAAAGCAAAATAACTCTGCATTTACCATTCAATGCTCTCAAAGTTATGTGAAGATGTTTTATTCTTTTTTCTTATGTCTTCTCTCACATGCAATGACAGATTCTTCCTCAGTTAATTGTCATCCGCTCTGGGTTGACTAAGAATGTTTCCAAACCTTCTCTTTCAATGAACTTCAGGAAAACTAAAGCCAGCCTTCTCTTTAAAAAATTTAAAATAGACTAAGTGAAACAAAATTTAAAAGGTGCCTGTCAAGATAACAGGCCGTGAGGTGGGGACATATGAGAAGGAAGTTGGGAACACCGGTGGGGAGGAAGTTAGCACTGGTGGTGGGATCAGAGCTGGAACATTGCATGTCTAAATCTCAACTATGAAGAAGTTTATGAATTATGGTGCTTTAATAAAATTAAAATATTTTAAAAGAATGGGATAAAGAAGCCAAGCTAATTTTCTTAACTTTATATGCTCTGATACATGTAATATATATTAAAGACTACACCTGTTCTTTCTTCAACTAGTGGGGGAAAGTAATATCTTTTTAGATCTCCTCTGTGCACAACACCCCGGTCATGCACATTTATCTTCCAAAAAATTCTGCCAAAGTACTTTTGACTCTAGCTTAAGTCCAGACATTGGGATCAATTATGTACACAAAGCCCTGCTCCACTTTGTGTGTGTGTGTGTGTGTGTGTGTGTGTTGAGGCGATGGGTAGAGGGAATATTTGGCATTACTCTGAAAGTAAATAAAAAGAAAATGTACATCCAAATAATAGTATCTTAAAGGGAAATGATTTTTATGTCCTCTGACACAATGTATTTTTTTTAACTTTTCTTACAGATACTCTATGAGGCTCTTAAGTTTACCTCTATCAGTTTTCCTTTAACAGTCAATCAGGTGTGGGGGTTAGACATCAGAACCACTAAGATTTTCCCATAAACACTTCAGAGAAAAGGAAGACGTGTCTCCACACCTGGACGGGTAGGTGGAGGCAGAGACTGGCTTCAAATACCATTTCCTCCTGTGAATCAGGAAACCTGAGCAGACCTACTGAGGTTCTGTGACGTGGTCACATACATAGCCTATCTGGTTCCCCACCGGTAACAGGTATGTTTGAGGTGAGAAGGAAATGATTTTCCTCAGAGTTAGCTCCTTATTGAATCATATCATTTTTTAATTTAATTGATTTTTGGGGTACCTCACCAATGATACTTGGGGGCCTGGGGAATCACACCTCATAAAAATTGATCAGCATTGTGAACCAGACGGTCTTGGCATGCAGCCAGTGATGTGGCTATCACATGTATTTTTTTAAATGAACAACCTTATTAAAGAAGTTAAGTGATTTCCTAAGAGTAAACATTTTATAAGAGTGACCTAGTCTTTTGCTGTTGATGTTTGGTTACCATGATTTACAATACTTCACTGTCTGTATCACTGTCTTCCCATTCATCATCGATTTGCTTCGAGCGGGCACCAGTAACATCTCCATATGTCCTGTCTCATGCAGGTAGAGCCCAAGGGCACCTGCTTGGTCCGAACATAAAGAGCCTCAAACCATTCCATCAGGTCATGGGAATGAGGTCTATAATTGTTATTGGTATCTGGCATATCAAATACGACACGGGTAGCTTGCCGAGGCTCTGCCGTGCGGGTAGCATACTCTTGTAGTCATCTCAAAATCCAGCATTTATTGATGAACCGCGCGCCGCAAGCGGCCCACACGAGCTGGACTGTGCTAGGCTGGTCTTCACTTGATCACTTGAATCCCGTTATTCATCGATTTGCTCGAACGGGCGCCAGTAACATTTCCATTGGAACCTATCACGTGCCAATGTAGCCCAATGGCATCTGGTTGATTAAGGAATATAAAGAGCCTCAAACCGTTCCTTCAGGGTCTTAACAAGGAAGTCTGACCATCTTGTAGGTGGGCGGCCACGTGATCTTTTGACATCCCGTGGGATCCAGTCCGTAATGGCTCTAGTCCAGCGGTTGTCTCCAAATCGCATTACATGTCCAGCCCATCTGATTTTCGATGCCTTGGCAAACGAGACAGCATCCCTGATTCTGGAATAGCGACGGAGGTCAGAACTCCGGATTCCTTCTCGCACTTGAGTGAGACGTGATATTCCAAGCATAGCTCTTTCGATGCCTCTCTGGGAGACCCGAATAGCATTCTCATCCTGCATTCATAGGGCCCAGGTCTCTGAGGCGTATGTTAATGCAGGGAGAACGGTGGAGTCGAAGAGATGTGCCCGGAGCCGGAGGTTCTTTGTCCTTTTAGCTATTTCTTCGATGCCTTTGAAGGCATTCCATGCTGCTCTCTTCCTCCTGCGCAGCTCAGGTTTTAGGTCATTCATCATGTTGACTTCTCGACCTAGGTACACATAACTGCTGCATTCAGAGATGTTTGTTCCATTGAGAGTGAATGGAGCCTCAGGAACTAGTTCATTTCTCATGAACATAGTTTTCTTCAGATTCAGCTGTAGACCTACCTTTCCACATTCTCGGTTAAAGTCAGCCAGCATTTGTGCCGCTTGGCTAATGTTTGGTGTAATTAGAACGATGTCATCGCGAAGCGGAGGTGGTGTAGTTGCCGACCATCTATCTTCACTCCCATTCCTTCCCATTCTAATTGTCTCATGATGTTCTCGAGGGTGGCACTGAAGAGTTTTGGTGAGATGGTATCACCCTGTCGAACCCCTCTTTTGACATCAATGATCACTTCTTTGTAGAATGGTGAGATCCTGGTGGTGAATCCGTAATACAGCTCCACGAAGGATCTTGATGTATTGGGTTTGAACACCCTGTTTGACTAGGGTTCGATGACTGCTTCAGTCTCCACAGAATCAAAGGCTTTCTGTAAATCAAGGAACGTGAGACAGAGCGGCATCTTGTACTCCGTACAAACCTCGATGAGCTTGGTTACTGTGTGGATATGGTCGATTGTGCTGAATCCTTTCCGGAAACCTGCTTGCTCGCATGGTTGTCCTTCATCTAGTGTTCTGCTAATCCTGTTCAGGATGACTCGTGTAAACAGCTTGTAGATGACAGACAACAGGCAGATGGGGCGATAGTTGCCGATGTCGTGAATGTCTCCCTTCTTGAACAGTAGAACCGTCCTGCTGGTTTTCCATTGGGAGGGCACCTTGCATTCAGACAGGTAGCATGTGAAGAGCCGAGCTAGTGTATTGATGAGTACCGGACGGCAGATTCTTCAGGTGTTCGGGTCTGACTTTGTCTGGGCCTGGGGCTGTTCCCTTCTTTACCGACGAGATGGCATGTCGGATTTCAGAAGGGAGAACGTTGGGAATGACATATCCATCCTGTGGAATTTGGTATGTGGGCAGGTGGATGTGGCTATCAAAGAGATTTGAGTAGAAGTCCTGGATAATCTTCTCCATTGCCTTTCTGGAAGATGGGATAGATCCATCAGGGCGTCGGAGGGCAGTCATCTTGGTCTTATAGTTGGCGAAGGACAGGCGGGCACTGTGAATACTTTTCCTGGCTTCTGCTGCATCTTCCAGTATTTCTGTTCTTCTGTCTTTGAGGTCTGCTTTTATCGCTTCTCTGCACTGTTTAGCAAGCTTGGACGTTAGCATTTGGTCTCCTGAGGTTCGCGCCTTGCCACGTTGGCAAATGAGCGCAAGAGTTTCTGAAGACAAGCGTCCTTTCGTGTCTTTCTCTCTCTCAGCATTCTTCGCACAATCATGTAGGTGCTGAACCAGTCGGTTGTATTCTTCATCGATGTCATCAATGATGGTATCTTCCCATGTTGCCGCAATGGTGCCAAAGAGTTCCCAGTTGGTGGTCATTCTGGGAGTTCTTTTCTTAAACTTTGCAGCTTTTTCTCCCGTTGCGGGAAGTAGAATTTTGCACGAAGGAGACGGTGGTCCGATCCTCTCTGGAATTTGGGGCCGACAGCAACATCAGTCAGACAAAACCGTCGATTGAAGATGATGTGGTCAATTTCATTGTGAAACTGTCCACCAGGAGATTCCCATGTCCAATGTTTCGCTTCAGCCTTCTGAAACTGTGAGTTCCCATGAATAGTCTTGGTGGACATGATGAACTCAGATAGTCTCTCACCCTGTTCGTTCCATTCTAGGCCATGGGTCCCGATGTGGAGTTCTTCAGCCCGATCTTCTCGGTCCTATCTTGGCATTAAAATCACCGACTATGATCTTGTAGAAGGTGTGATCTTTTTATAGAACTCCTCCAATTCCATGTAGAATTTCTCAATTTCATCTTCTTTGTATGTGGATGTTGGTGCATAGACAATGAAGATAGAAATTGCTGGCAGTGGGCCACATCTCCTCAAGTGTAATTGTCCTATTCGGTTTGTTAGGCATTCAAATGAATCAATGTTGACAGCCATGTTCGTGTTGACAAGGACACCAATGCCACCGATGCCTCTTTCGTCACATGTTCCAAGAAACAATTCTGCTATGGTGTCAAATACAGCATGATGCGACTGACGCCTCCTCGTCTCAGTCAGACCAATGATGTCGTACTTGATCTTTTGTGCTTGCACCATCAGATCCTCAATATATGCTTCCGATGCCAGTGTGCGTGCATTGAAAGTACAGACAGTCATTTTAGTCCTTCTTCGTTTTGGCAGCCTAGGACAGCCGTGAAATTTTATCAGGTACTGCTTGTTTGCCTTTCTTACTGCTGCCGTATTAAGGGCTCTTTCGGGGTCAGGAAAATAAACATTTTTGTTACTGGATTTGGCATATCGAACACGCATCGGACAGCTTGCCAGGCTCTGCCATGCGGGCGCTATATTCTCATTACTTTGTGGAGCTCTCTCAGAGGGGTGGGTAGAATATTTATGGTAATTTGGAGGTAA